>JAWNLL010000273.1:0-11804 GCA_035042425.1 Drosophila flavopinicola | reverse complement strand
AGTCTCTGTGCTAAGTTTGATCACGATAGCTCAAAAACTGAGGGACTAGTTTGCATACATACAGACAGACAGACAGACAGACAGACGGACATGGCTAGATCAATTTGTTTTGTCATTCTAAGCATACTGGCAGTAACTTTTGGGGGTCTCCGACGCTTCCTTCTATGCGTTACAAACTTCAGCACAAACTTAATATACTCTTTTCTTCGAAGAAAAGAGTATAAATAGTCTTGATATCATGTACGTCAACAAGAAACACCTGCGGGGAGACGTGATTGTGATGCAGGCACAAATCGTCGGCTCGTTTAAGTATTTGAATATTGTTTTTATTCTATTTCTTTAAATGCGGAGAATGTTTCTTCTTTTATCAAAACTAAGAAATACTTTGAAGAAATTAAATTTTAGCTTCAGACTGATCAATTTGAACCAAGAAAGCTAGTAGTTAAACTTTTATAACTTAACCTCACGAAAGCACAGCTGGACTCAATGTTGTTAAGCGTGTATACTTTGTTGTGCAGTGTGAACACATCGTATACTCCCGTCTAGTAAGCATATTTGTATAAAGTATATTACTATACCGTATGCCAAAAATATAAGTTCGGCGCCTAAGGATCATTAGTATGCGTATTTGGTCTAAAAGTTCTTGTTAGCTTTCATATGCAGCTTATAGATCAAATTTTAAACTGAAGCTGATTAATTTGTTGGCGCAGCCCTGGCAACCGGCTGACCTGCAATCACAGTTAGTGTGCAAACATTTTGGCCAGCGCGAAACAGCGAACGGAACATAAAGTACAAATGTGCCAAATGATATAATTTTGTTGGGCTAAGGGAAGGGACTCGGCGTCGCTGCCCAGTTGCAACTACAACTGCATCTGCACCATGCTCTGTGTGTGTGTGTGTGTGTGTTAGTGTGTGTCAGGATGATACCCATCTACCAGGTACGCAGTGCAGTGTGTTGGTGTGTGTGTGTGTGTGTGTGTTGGTGTGTGCACGATTGCATTCCTTGAATGCTCATTTGGCTGTGCTTTCAATGCGCTTTTGCCTGACTGCCACTTTGTCTGACACGCCCCACACGCAAATCGCGTGGGTATGTGTGGGCGAGAGTCAGATGCTGAGAGTGTGAGTGAGTGTGAGTGTGAGTGTGAGAGTGAGAGACAGAGAGCGAGAGATCTCGGCTGTGGCTGTTGTTGCTCTTGTTGTTGTTGGTATTTGGTATTGGCTGGCGCGTTGATGCGATTTTATGTATTTCCATGATGCGCTTATTCGACTCGGGTATTATGCCCAACCCGCAGAGCTTTCCATGCATACAAATTGCTAAATTATTTAAGCAGAGCGCCAACAACAACTACAACAACAGCACAATCGCTGCTGCGACTGCTGGCCGCCCGCTGCTATTAGTTTACCTTGTCCCAAATCCTGTCCGGCAGTCCTCGCCAATGTCCAGCGGCAGCTTAAGGTCAGACCGCACAGCAGGGACACCGAAATGTACAAATATGCTTGCGTCTGTGTGTGCCAAGCCAATAATAAATAAGTGGCCAAAACCATAGCATACTTTCGTGCGTTCCGTTCAACTTTTTGCGTAAATTCTGCGTTCAGCCCGGCTATGCTGCTGCCACATGGGTATAACTCAACAGACATACGCCCAGCTCTACCTCTCATCCACCTCCTCCACACAGGCATGCACACACACACACACACACACAGATACGCAACGTCTGCAAACGCATTAAATTCAATTTAAAATTCATGGCATTAACTTTAACTTCAACTTAAGTCCACCGCATGCAACTTGTTAAAATGCCAGTTGCTGGAATGCGTGTGTGACTGTATGCGTGTCTGCCTGCGTTGTATGTGTACACGTGTGTGTGTGTGTGCGCGTAGCTGTAGCCGAAGCGTGCATGTGGGCATATGAACTAAGTTATCTGAAATCTGGCCAGTTGCCACTGCAGCGCTTTTAACTTAGTTTGCTATCTGCAGCGTTCCCCCCCTCCCCCCTCCTCCCTTCTTCTTTCTGTCAGTGAATATGTGTGTTTGTCTGCCTGTCTTCCTGTGTGTGCTTGTATGTGTGCGTAGTTCATATACCCGGCAACATTTTTGCAATTTTATAATTTGATTGCATACTTTTGGGACGCACATTAACACATTGCGTGACTAAGTGTAGGGGCGTGTGTGTTTGTATGTGCGTGTGTGTGTGTGTGTGTGTCACTCTATCTCTCTATATCTATGAGATATATATAGATATATATACACAAGTATATATAGAAATTCTTAGCTAAGCTAATTGCAGAACCACAGCGTAACTTTGGCGTCCAAATGGCAACACAGTCAGTTAAAACAAGCAGGAGAGTACTCTAGTCGACTAGAAGACACCCTGTAATATACATCTGTGGTTATTTAAATTCATATATAGCAATACTTATTACCGAACATCATACAGTTTGTAGAAAGGGTTCCATTATAATTGAATTATTTATTATTTTAAGTATGACAGAACAAGTTATCTTTTGATACTAAGACGTCGGTCATTTAGCTCTATTACTGATATAATGAACATAGCTATATCAACTCAACTTTTTGTCCTGATCAAAGCTCTAACTTCATGGATTCATCGATGACTCCTTCTGTTAACCCATTTTCTATATAATAAAACAAACAAGTTGGAAAGGATTATTTCGGCGTGCCGAAGACTTTCTTCTCATTTCGAACGTTTAGGCGATTTTCACTCTGCCAACTTCACCACTAAAATTTCAAAAGCTGTAAAAAATCGATTTATCGCATGGCATTTATTTTTTTTGTTCTAAGACTTTCTTATGAATATCATATGAATTTTAATTTTTCTTTTAAGATATTAAATTCATGCTTTTTTACATTTGAAACAAATATTTAGAAAAAAAGTGAAAGTATATGGCGTCGCGACCGAGATTTGATCCACGACCTCCCGTTTGTCAGTGCAGCACCTTACCACTTACACCATCAAATCGTTTTCAAAAGCGCGGACAAACTCGATTATTCTGAGCATTTGATTACAGTTAATTTATATTTGAAAAGAAGAATAAGAAAATAATTAAAATAAATGATAGGTCGCCGTCGTCAGGGCGTCACTTTACCACTTATGCAACTAAACCATTTTGATGATCGATGACAAAATCGCTTAAAGAGCAGACTGCTAAAAACTTACTTGCACTTGGCTTTGTTTGCTCGTATGCACCTGTTCTTTCAAAATATTTAATTACGGATATTTTCGATATTTTTGACTCAATCGATTTTCAATTTTAAACATTGATGAGTTATAAGGATGTTCAAGTGTATAAGGAAATTTAAGGTGATAGCTTTGAAAACATGGGACTTATGGCCAAAACCGTCTTCCCGCTATATGGCAGCTATAACATATAGTTGTCCGATCCGGCCTGTCCCTTTGAATAATACGTCTCTGAGAAAAGTTTAATCGCGATAGCTCACAAGCTGATGGACTAGTTTGCATACAGACAGAAAAACAGACAGACGGACATAGCTAGATCAATTTTGTATGTCATTCTGGCAGTAACTTTTGGGGGTCTCCGACGCTTCCTTCTGTGCATTGCACACTTCAGCACAAAGTTAATATACTATTTTCTTCGAGAAGAGTATAAAAGAATAAGCACAAAAAAATCTCAGATAAAATCTAACTAACTAACCAACTAAGTAGGTGGCTTGCAGCTGTGTTTATGCAAATTTTTCGAGTGAGCTGTGAAAATGACAGCTGCATAGACAATGTGGCAAGTGTTGGCATTTACATTTTGGAGCGCCGCATGGACGGCTGTTTGCAGTTGGCCTAAAAGCCAATTAGCAAAACATTTTTAACATAATTACAAAGAACGAACGTTACTCGACTTTTACTATGTGGAAAGCCAACTGAATTCTACGTTTAGAAATATTAACACTTTTATTGGCTGGATTTTATGACGGCGAACTGGGCTTTACTTTTAATGAAAAGATTTGACATCGTATTGTATTATTATTTAATATTAATAATATTATATGGATTGTTTGCCTGGCACTACAAGCTAAACTTACTTTTTAGCGTAAATTTATCTTCATTTAGTTAAGTACTTATTTGAGATTACTAAGAAACTGAGAATCCTGTTGTCTCATTTTTCACTATAGATGTATTTTTATACCCTGAACCCATTAAAAATGGGTAAAAAGGGTATTATGGTTTTGTGCAAAAGTATGTAACAGGCATTAGGAAGCATCTCCGACTGTAAAAAGTATATATATTCTTGATCAGTATCAACAGCCGAGTCGATCTAGCCATGTCCGTCTGTCCGTCTGTCCGTCCGTCTGTATGAACACGCGGATATCAGAGACTATAAAAGCTAGAGACTTCATATTTAAAATATATGTTCTCGTAGTGCCGGGACAGATCAAGTTTATTTCATTTTATCGATAACTCGTAGCATTCAAAAGTTATCGATAAATTTCGATTTCATTTCATATTAGTTTTTCCAAATTCTTAGAATGTAAAAATTTTTTGTTTGGATTGATTGGATTAGGTTTTTTCAGGGTTTTTACTTAATGCTTGCAACAAATATTGGACCAATGTACATTTTAAACACCACCAGAACTTGTTACTTCTGAATTGTAATTATTGAATTTTTTTTATTTTTAAAATTAAACTCTTTTTAATCAAATATTATATTAATTCCTGTGCATTTTAATTTAATTTTCTGTGTCGACATTAAATAAATAAATACAAAAATAAAAGCAAAAAATAAAAAATATATATATTAACTATTATATATCATAGAACAAGGTGAGAAAGCTCTATAACATGAAACAAAAACGTTTCATTGCTTACATTGAGCTCTAATAATTTTGAACATGGCGATTCCTTTAATAGTGAGTTAGGCATTTTTATACCCTGAACCCATTAAAAATGGGTAAAAGGGTATTATGGTTTTGTGCAAAAGGATGTAACAGGCATAAGGAAGCATCTCCGACCACATAAAGTATATATATTCTTGATCAGTATCAACAGCCGAGTCGATCTAGCTATGTCCGTCTGTCTGTCTGTCTGTCTGTATGAGCACGCGGATATCAGATTACAATAGCTAGAGACTTCATATTTGGACAGATCAAGTTTATTTCATTTTATCGATAGCTCGTCCCGTTTAAAAGTTATCGATTTAGATTTCAGACAAGCGTTTTTGGGTCATAACTTCAATTTGGCATATATAATCTCGAATAGCATACACATGTAACAAATATTTCACTTTTTTTATACAAACCCCCTAATACCCCCAAATGTTCATAAAACGCATTTTTGAAGGTACGACCTTGCAATTTGTTTTGGTCACACACTTTATAGCCAATGTTAAGATTTAACCTTCCACTGTGTGGGGCTCAGCGAAAATGCAAGGTAACTGCTTAAACCGCTTGCACTGCTTGCAGTATGTGTGTGTTTGTATGTATGCACACTATTAGGCAAGTATAAATGGATGTCAGAGCTGGGTTCAGGGTATCTCGTAGCCAGGCACACCCGACTTGAGCACTCTTAAATGTTTTTCTTTAAATCTTCCCCTGGTGGGGTTGTGTACTGCATTTTTAATTTGTCAAATGATTTTTATTGCATTTATCCCATGAACTGTAAAGCATTTATAATATCGACTGAAAAATAATTTATAGTAGGCATTGAGTTAGCTTTCTTCGTAGTTTACTAGCGATAACTTTAGGTGCTCAGGGAATTCAGTTTACATAATATTGTAGAACAATACACAACCAAAATTTTCTCAACAATAAAATTTATTTTTATTTAATCATTTTTAAACAATGTGAAAACTGATTATCAGGTGAGTACTTCATACATAATACGAATACGAAGGCAAATCTGTATGTATGCAGAGTCTTCAATTAAATGGATTCGTGGCCGTTCGGATAAAAATATTTTTCATTCGATTGCTCATTTTTTAAAATCAATCTGCATGTGTCGTTGCAATCTTACAATGGCATTAAAAATTTCTTTAAATTCGCAGGTCTCAAAGCTAAAACAAATTCACATTCGACGACAACAATCCAATACTCTACATGCTTTTACGCTCATCGACATTAATATTTTGATCACAATTTCAAAACTTATGCAAACAGCCGATTTTTTTTATAAAAATATTTTTCGAAAGTTTTTTTAAATTGTAAATCTGTGTGTATTTCGAATTATAAGATCAGGTCAAATTGAGGTTTTGGTAAGTAATGGAGTAAATTCAAATAGATGTGTATTAAACCACTTTTATTACAGATTATTGGATTCCATTACAAACAGCATTATACCTTGCATTAAGCTGCCGTTTAGCTATGTGAGTACACTCTGATATAATGAAAATATTTTTTTTAAAAGAAACTTTGCAATCGTGGAAAATATTCCCCGGCTTGCTCAATTCATATAGTTTTAATAATTTGCATCATATGATTGTTAATGCTCAATTTGTTTACCACAGCGAGCTACATAGATGGATGGTAATTACATTGAAAGCCCAAGGGCGAGGGATGTGGTCATAACGCGATCTACGAAGCAAACATCTCGCAAGGAACTTCTGCAGTGGATTAATGAAACACTCGGCAGCCAGGTGGCCCGGATCCAGGACTTGTGCACCGGGGCGGCCTATTGCAATCTCGTGGACACGATGTTCCCTGGCCTTATTCGAATGAAGAAAGTAAAGTTCGTTTGCAACCAGCCGACCCAGTTTATTGACAATCTGAAGCTACTGCAGCAGAGCTTTAATGCGATGCATATAACCAAGATAATTCCCATTGAACAGCTCATCTCCGGACAATTCAAAGAGAACTACGAGTTCGCCACCTGGCTGAAGGAATTTCATATGACCAACTTCAAGGGACTGCGCGAGGGCTACAATCCGCGCTTGGCGCGTAGCTGCCAGGACATTGCAATTGGGCAGGCCACCAAAAGGCGTCCCCGGCACCAGCACTAGCACGAGGCTCCACAGCTGCGACGCAGTCTTACGAGGACACTGCGTGTACACCAAGCACAGGCAGAGTTGCCATCGGCTATCGGGCTGCTATCGATTTCAGGCAATCGCAGTCCATCACCGGCTGGGTCATCGATACCAGCACCACCAATGACATCGACTCTATTGGAGCTGCCATCCACATCAATGGCATTGAATCCTAGCAGCTCAGTTCCATCGGGGCTGTCGCTTCCTCGCAGTGCTTCACCGGCAAAGATATCGAATGATCGCAGTGCCTCACCTGCAAAGACATCGAATGCTTAATGTGCTTCACCATCTAAGTCATCGAATACTCGCAGTGCTTTACCAGGAAAGACATCGAACACTCGCAGTGCTTCACTAGCAAAGACATCGAATGATCGCAGTGCCTCACCTGCAAGGACATCGAGTGCTTCCTGTGCTTCACCAGCAAAGACATCCAATGCTCGCAATGCTTCACCAGTGAAGACATCGAATGCTTACTGTGCTTCACCATCTAAGTCATCGAATACTCGCAGTGCCTTACCAGGAAAGACATCGAATACTCGCAGTGCTTCATCAGTGAAGACATCGAATGCTCGCAATGCTTTACCAGTGAAGACATCGAATGCTCGCGGCTCTAACCCATTATCGCCATTGGCCATAATAAAACTAAGAAGTGAGTGGATCCCATGTATTCCTCCTCGTAACGCCATGCCCAACGAGAAATGGAATCTCGAGGACCTCGCCCCAATAACTACACACCCAATACCTTCGTAATGTGACTTACACACTTGATGGGCCCACAGTACCGCTGCATCAGTTGGATGAGCCCAAGGATCATCAGGTCTGTTGTATCGTCGAACGTCGCTCAAAGAGCTATCCGGACGCCTCAACTGGCAAGAAGAAGCTGTAGTGCAGCCTATCAGATGCTGGTGTCACATAATCTTCAGCCCAGATGCAGATGATACAACGCACCCCCAAGCATCAAGCCGCTGCACATAATCCTATAAAAACCTCGCAACACTTTTGGCCACTTAACAAATAAATCTAAAACTGAACATATATTTATAATTGACTTTATTTTTATACCCTGAACCCATTATAAATGGGTATAAAGGGTATTATGGATTTGTGCAAAAGTATGTAACAGGCATAAGGATATTATTGATCAGTATCAACAGCCGAGTCGATCTAGCTATGTCCGTCTGTCTGTCTGTCTGTCCGTCTGTATGAACACGCAGATATCAGAGACTACAATAGCTAGAGACTTCGTATTTGGAATATAAGTTCTCGTAGTGCCGGGACAGTACAAGTTTCTTTCATTTTATCGATAACTCGTCTCGTTTCAAAGTTATCGATCAATTTCAATTTCAGACTAGTGGTTTTTGGCCATAACTTGAAAGTTATAAGAGCTAGAGGCCCCAAATTTGGCATGTATAATCTCGAATACACATTTAACAAATTTTTCACCCTATCCAACCCAACAGTTCAAAAAACTCATTGAAGGTATGACCTTGCAATTTGGTTTGGTCACACATTTTATAGCCAATGTTATGTCCTACAAATTTTAGAAAGATTTTACTTTCCATTGTGTGGGACTCAGTGAAAAAGCAAGCTAACTGCTTAAGCCGCTTGCACTGCTTGCAGTATGTGTGTGTTTGTATGTATGCACACTATTAGGCAAGTATGAATGGAAGTCAGAACTGGGTTCTGGGTATCTCCTAGTCGGGCACTCCCGACTAGAGCACTCTTACTTGTTTTTTTTGGTTGCGTGTAATACGCAAAACATTTCAGCCTCAATTTCGGCCTAAATATACATAACATTTTCTGGCCCTGATTTAGAAAAACATTGCATACTTCAGAGTTTCCCAAAATACATTTTCATCAAAATGTCGATCAACATGATATGAATGGAGGCCTTAGGGAGAAATCTGTATTTCAATTAATAGAACAAACAAGTATACAAGCAACAATAAAACGTGAATTTAAGTGCGTTAATATGTGTTCACTCTATACTTTTCTGGCAGTCGAAAACGTGAACACTTTTGGTAACGTGAACTGCTTTGGTTTTAGTTAGGTCCCGTTATCGAACATGCAATAATAACAAATAATAATATAATAAGAAAAATGTAACTATTAAGTTCCGTGTACTCAGAAAACATTACAATTGTATAAATAATATACAGTTCATCAGGCCTAAGTGAGTCCTAACCTTATCAAACCTAGTCCGTTTCCACTCTTTTTTTATTATTGCTCTATCAAATTTATATCCTTCATATGAAGCCTATGATCAGAAAAATATATAAAATTTGACTATGATTTTGTATTTATTGTTGTATTTTTAAAAACCCATTTAACTGTTATGGCCTGAACCCATTAAAAATAAGGAAGCATCTCCGACCACATAAAGTATATATATATATTCTAGAACAGTATCAGAGACTATAAGAGCTAGAAATGTCATATTAGGATATAAGTTCTTGTAGTCCCTGTTCAGATCAAGATTGTTTCATTTTATCGATAGCTCGCCCCATTCAAGTTTAAAGTTATCGGTCAATTTATATTCCGATAACTTAAAAGTTATTTGAGCCATAGCTTAAGGATTTTATTTTGTATGTACATTCTCGAATAGCATACACATGTAACAAATAATTTACTTTTCGAATACTACCCCCCATTCCCTCAATATACGCAGTTTTAAAAGTATGACCTGCTATTTGGTTCGGTCACACATTTTATTGGCAATTTTATGCTCAAAAAATGTCCGTAAGATTGGACATTAAGCACAGAAAATGTTTAAGATTTGACTTTCCATAGTGTGGGGCTCAGTGAAGAAGCAAGCTAACTGCTGCAACTGCTTGCACTGCTTGCAGTATGTGTGTGTTTGTGTAAGTTGAGTAAGGACTGGGATCAGGGTATCACCTCACAGGTACTTGGTTTAAGCTAACTTTTTCGACTTTGCGAGCGGATTTTCTAAAAACTGCAAATTTTTGCATGCATAACTTTGAAAATGAGTTTGAGCTTTAAGCCTAATTATAAATAATTTTTTTTAAAAAAAGTTCTGCAACGTGATTTCACAGAAGTACTGTAAATATATATAAGTCAACTATGTTGTACTACCATTAAATCAAAAGTTCGCGGAAAATACCAATGGCATTGTCGCAATGCGAAATTGCGCAAT
Source organism: Drosophila flavopinicola (assembly GCA_035042425.1). Classification (NCBI taxonomy): domain Eukaryota; kingdom Metazoa; phylum Arthropoda; class Insecta; order Diptera; family Drosophilidae; genus Drosophila; species Drosophila flavopinicola. Next base: position 1,664 of record JAWNLL010000273.1, on the reverse strand, counting down.
CAAAGGTTGAGTAAATTAGAGAATTTGCAAACATTGTCTAGCTCAAATATATGCTTGTTATATGTAATGGACTTATATATCAAGTAGTATCAACTAATCCCAGCTAAGAAGTTCAGTAACTTCCAAGAACTGGAAAACAAGCAATTGCTAAAGTTGCACAACAATCCTCAAGCTGATGTGGCAAACGCGACAAATGCATTTGCTTGCTGCAATCTGTAGCTTTGGCAGATGATGCTGCTGCTGCTTCTTAATGCTGCAGTTGTGGCTTGTAAAAAAAGTCAGATAACGTTGTCAATTTTAATTTGGCTTTGTTTCTTAGCCATGCTTGGCTGCTTGAGCTCATAACGCAGCCAATGCATTTGCAAAATTACCGCAGGTAAAGCAAACTTTCACTTGCTTCGCATCCTGTATCTCCTCTCTCAGTCACTCACACTCACTCTCTCTCTCTCTCTCTCACTCTCTCTTCTCTCTTTTTCTTGCTCTCTCTCTCTCTCTCTGTCTATCTCACACTGTTTGTACCACACCACTATTGAGCAAATTACCCTTTTTTTTGGCCAAAACTAAAAACTCAAAGACGAAACGAGATTTTTGAGCTTGATTTTTTACGTTATGTATATAGTATCTGTAGACTACAGATTATCTCCTCAAAAGTGAAAACTCTCAAAATGTGCACTGCACCTTTAGATAATGTATATTTTGCGGGGAACTGAATTTTAAATAAGCTACATATAATCCATTTTAAATTAGACCTTTACAGCCACAAGTTGTGTTTACAAATGCGAGCACATTAAATTTATGTATGTATGACTAGAACTGCTAATACTCTTTTCGAAGAAAAGAGTATATTAAGTTTGTGCTGAAGTTTGTAACGCATAGAAGGAAGCGTCGGAGACCCCCAAAAGTTACTGCCAGTATGCTTAGAATGACAATACAAATTGATCTAGCCATGTCCGTCTGTCTGTCTGTCTGTATGTATGCAAACTAATCCCTCAGTTTTTGAGCTATCGCGATAAAACTTTGCACAGAGACTTATTATTCCAGAGGACAGCACATTGGTCGGAGCCGGCCGGATCGAACCACTATATCTTATAGCTGCCATACAACTCGAAGTCGGTTTTGGCCATATATCCCATGTTTTTGAATATATCGCGATGAAACTTTGCACTGATACTTATTATTCAAAAAGACATCACATTGGTCGGAGCCGGCCGGATCGAATCACTATATCTTATAGCTGCCATACAACTCGAAGTCGGTTTTGGCCATATATCCCATGTTTTTCAATATATCGCGATGAAACTTTGCACTGTTACTTATTATTCAAAGAGACATCACATTAATTGGAGCCGGCCGGATCGGATCACTATATCTTATAGCTGCCATACAACTCGAAGTCGGTTTTGGCCATATATCCCATGTTTTTAAAGCTATCGCGATACAACTTTGCACAGATACTTATTATTCAAAGAGACATCACATTGGTTGGAGCCGGCCGGATAGGATCACTATATCTTATAGCTGCTATACAACTGGCAATAAATTAAATATTCTTAGAACAAAACAAAAAAAAGTGTTACGCGACAAAACGATTTTGTACAGCTTATGAAATTTCAGTGGTGCAGTTGGCAGAGTAAAAATTGCCTATAGGCTCGAAAAGAGTATAA